>CANUEZ040000089.1:1202500-1230000 GCA_948099385.1 Fasciola hepatica | reverse complement strand
CCGTAAAGCTAGGAATAGGGTGCACTAATCGTACTGGCATCATACTGTAAAATTTTATCCACACTCATCAAAACTGAGCTACAGAATCTGGATATTATTCATATATACAGGGCCGGGTTACAAGAACTACCATGGGATGTGGACAGCCCTGAAACAGCTGTGATCTACCAGGCCTAATTTGAACCCAAATGTGGGATATCCCAATCAAGGGGTCACCGGTAACTCAGCCGCATCCTAACTTGGCCTCCATATATTGAATCCCACGAACCCAACTGCGTTACACCTCACTTGATTTTTAGAACTCAACAACCAGTCAGGTGCCCTATTTTGTTGGTCCCCACTTGTTAACACCATTATTACTAAAATCCTTCTCATTCGACTTCTAATCCCCTGTCATTGATATTTTAATCGTCATAGTGATTCTCGGGTGAATCTGGATGGTTGGAAGTGTCAATGTATCACACCTGTGCCGAAGATAGGATCGAACAAACATCGTCCAGTAGCCTCTCCGTCTGTTTTGTTGAAAATATTTAAGAATGCATTCTCTCACCGTATAATTCTCCATCCTCACTTTTCTTATCGGACACAATTTGCTTACAAGCTTTCTCTGTCAACCCTTGATGCCGTGGATTACATTTTTAGTTCTATTGCTTCTACTCTTCATCGAGTTGACCGTACTGCTTAGCCAAATTTCTTCACCATATGAATGCACTCGGTTCTCTTCATAGCCTTACCTTCTTGGAATTGACGAACATTGACCGCACCGGTGTTTACTTTTCTGATCACATACAGTTTACTTCTGGTGGTAACCCGCGGTGGTTTTCTCATCAAGGTAACTCCAGTTATTTTTAGGCTGCCATTCTCTCCCTTTTTCTCTTTTCCTTCAATATTATTAAACTCTTCGTTTCACAAAATCTCATTGGCTGCAAAACGCCGAGGCTGTTGTACTAAGATGCCTCTGTAATAAAAACAAATGTTCGAATCTTCTTCCAAACACAATGAAGGAAACGTGCTACTGGTCTACTCAATTCATTTCACTTAACATATTATGTATTCAAGTTCACTTCAGCCTTCAATGTGGATCACTCTACCAAACTCTTCTTAATAACATACTACATCTCTCCTCCGATAACCGACATCTGCCCGATGCTTCGCACACATCTTTGCTGGACTGTTCACATTAAATCAGTCTTCACCAAAATCAGAGTGCATTCTTTTCTATCATTCAGACTAGGAAAACTTCGAGTACCCTAAAATATTGTACTTCAACTTAAGACCTCTTGTATTCTCTCTGTTTGTGATTACCACTCTCCTATAATCTTTCTCGGTTTAAAAGGAGAATATTAAGACCTTATCACCAAATCTCTGAAACGGTGTCACTTAAGCAGGCTTGCTGATCCCAATGTCTCATATATTGCCTATTGGTTCGCTTGCAGCTGCGGTGACGTTTACACTGGCAGGACGGATTGCTGCTTGACTCAATGAACGTCAGAACACATACCCACATGGTTGTCATATTTGACGATGCAAACCGCTGAGGTAACACACGATGACGTGAAACCGCCAGCTTCTTTAACTGCAAGACATTTAAATGCATCAGGTCACAAAATTGACCTGAACCAATATTTCAAAGCATTGATACTCATTCCAGCATCGAAGCTATTAGTGTTCAGTGAAGCTATTCCAATCATCATGCATCAGTCAGCACCTTGTGCACAAAAATGATTAACTGAGAATGTTTGCTTACCTTGGAGTTAACACAATGGATCTCACTCGCGCCGAAGTAAGTATTTCAAGAACTTTCGATATTGCCCGCTGCGCTGAAGCATATATATATATATATATATATATATATATATATATATATATATATATATATATATATATATATATATATATATATATATATATATATATATATATATATATATATATAATGGTCAAGAATGACGAGAGTTAACGTGATTCTTGCATCTCGCGACCTTTGTTCTCTTTCTGTTGCAGTGAATTAGGTGAAAGGGCCCAGTGATTTAGATTCCGCTATTCAAATTTAACATTATTCAAACTGTACCCTGTGCAACATTTTGATTCCGCGCATTCATCTGAACCTCCCAGAAAGACTTCACATTATTTTCCTTTGCATTCCTTTGTAAATTACGTACGTGCTGGGAATAAACCCTGCATCTGGTGTATAAACGCGTTTCCTGACTTAACCTGATTAGTATTCGTTGGGTAAAAAGCAGTTTCTAAATGGCATTCCATCGGAATAAGAAATAGAATTCTATAATAAGAAGTGGATCTTTTCCCCTTATTTTATTGGAGTAAGATAACTACCTATCTGTTTTATAATAAATATTCTGTGGAAAGCAGCAGATGGAACTTGATTCAATGATCGAACATCAGTATTAAACTAACATGCGCGTTATCTGGATTTGGAAATGGAAGCTAATTACACCCCTGTTGCACACAGCACGGAACAACCAGTCACGTAAACATCAGAGCATTTTTCAGCTCAGTTGGTCAGCCCCAGTTACACAGGAATAGCTCTGGTAATGGACCTTATAAATAGTAAAATATATGGCTTCCTGGTTAATTCTGATAGGAATGCTCATGATACCAGTAATATCTGCACTACTGTTTAATTCGTATTCCTGTTTCCCTTAACCCAAGCCTGTGAAGTGTAAAAACATAGGTTCCAGAACCCTGGTCGTTCTTCATTTGGTTCAACCGACTAAAATTCCTCAAAAATTCAAAAATAATTTAGGAGTGTAAAAAATAGCCGCTGCAAATGATATTAAATCCGGGTACTTGTCTCCAAAAGAACTTCGATTTGACATTCTGATTATAATCTGCAATGGGATACACTACTAGTACTACCCTTGTTCGGCGATTGCCGTCTCACCAGAGCATGGTTGGAAGTCACTGAGTAAATATACATTGACGTTATCATAACAATGAAATTGATGGATGCCAAAATTCGTGTGCAGCTGCAGATGAATGCCAACGTTGAAGTAAAAAACCCACACAGTGTAGTCAGTCACATTAAACATATTACCTACTTGAAAAAAAAACGCGACCGAATCGTGCAGTAGTCCGTGATTAGACCGAAGCTTTTTCCCACCAGAAAACAGATCAGTCGAGTTAGGATCACCCTAATCAAACCAAATAACGGAAATTAATGAAAGAAAAAATGTAGCTGTGGAAAAAACGGTGCTAATTTGAATGGTCTGAAATTTCCCATTACCCATGGACTAGTGATTCACAGAACGAACACTTCTGATTTGAAGGCTTATCGGAATGTTGCAAATACAGCTCATTATTTGTATATTCGACAACAGTTGATGGCAACGTGGAATAACAGAAAATAAAGCTCGATATCGTATCTGGCTGAACTCGTAATTCCCGGGGAATATAGTGGTCTTTGCACTCCTGGACAGAAGATGGCTCTAAGCAGCATTACATTGCCTCTTCTTGGGGGTAATCCGTGGAATTAAGAGTCATATTGGTTGATTTAAAAGAAATTCTATTACGGATGGTCAGGGCACCAACTCACTGTGGCAGAATCTATGTGCCAGTGTAAATTGGGCTGTATAATCCAAATGGGAAATATCGGTATTTCTTTGGCATGGCTTTATAGGCCAGCCCGTAGAGCATCAAAAATAAGTGGGTCTGAATCCCCATAGGTTCAGTGATTGTTGATGTTAATAACAAATCTACAGTAGTCTGATAAATGCTGAACTTTGCAAGACATTTCATCCCCACTCATGAAATCTGATCCAAAACTTCTCTTTGCTGATCTGTTGCGGTTCGATATGTGTACTCTGTAATACTGTGTTTTTCGACATCATGTTTACGCATCTTTCAGTTCCTGATTGTTTTCCTTGACATTGTACTCCATCCGAGTGTGAGTTAATTTCGACGGTGATTGTCTATGTTACTTTAGAACTGTCAACAGATGAAGGAATTAGAACCTACTTCTATTGCCGGGGCACAGATTCTTATTACCGTGTCTTTCTGAAACGAGTTAACAAGGAATATATGTAACCATATCGCTCTTCCCATATAACAAAAAAGGTAATGGTGAGTATTTGCGTACGACCAGACACACATCACCATCGATTATATGAAAATGTAACAGAATATATTGGATGTAGATGGTGAGATTGTTGCTCAAATTCTTGTGGTATCAAAAATCAACCGGAAGAGTATAGACGATCTGCTCTATTAAATTGCCTCTTGCAAAATAATTTCAAATTAACACCGATGTTATTCATTCTTTATTGACTCTTTAAATGGGACTTAAGAAGTCAGATATATAGTGCTTCCTGATAACCATTTTTCCGTTGCTTTTGCATCAGATTTGCTGACAACGAATTGAATCTAGCCTGCTATCTACATTCAGTTTTAAGCAAAATACAAAGATATGTCTAAACCAAAAACTTTGATTCACTGAACTACTTTTGAACTTTATATTCAGACGCATCCGTGGCTGCTTTGTTTTATTGTAAAGGAAAGAATATACATATACACATATATACATTGTGCAAACCAATGTTTTCGGCTTCTCTGTTCAAATTTGTAGAGAGAAACAAGTGTTTTCCATATATATATATATATATATATATATATATATATATATATATAAAATGTAAAACGGAGTAAATGAGAGTCTGAAACTGAGCGAGATAATAAGTGGTCTGAAATGAACGTGAGATAGATTCAGTGTTGTTAATTGATATGAAAATACAGGACGGTTAAACACAATCTAACTGACCAGACACAAGCCCGAGAGCAGATGAAGGTGGCTTGACAAGAATCAAACTTCCTGTCTGATGCAAAGTGTCTTGGGGAGAAATAGCATTTCGAGGAAGTAGATGAGGTTTATCGGTTTCGCGTTTTTGTTGAAAGCTGTTATGCTTTAGATGTAATGGAACTCAGCACCGAAAGATGAGTGAAACAGAGAGTGAAAGTGAAAAAAGGTAATGATAGTGTCGTAGTTGCTTGCATTTGCCGATGGTGAATTCACCAGCGAATCGATTGTGTTTAGTCATTGAAAGCAGCTTCATATCTTGGGGTTTCGAAAGAGAAATACGAATATGATTCGATTCATGGTGGTTTGCTTCAGAACAACCCGAGTTATGACTTCCGTTGTGGCCGTATTTATTGTTGGTCTTACTGATATTTATATGTACTAGGTTATAAATACCTGGTGTACATAGCAACTTGTAGTTGCTGAGAAATAGACAATATTTTCTTGTGGAATACAAAAACATTGGGTCAGAACACCCACACAGACTCAACCACTTCACAGTTATTTGCATGACTGTTTAGTTGGGAATAAAAAGTCTCTCAAGTTTCCATAGAATTTGGATGAAATGATCTCCCAAAGTTTTTCACGCAAGTGGAGAGAGCTGAAAATGTGGACACGCACCTTATCAGACGTGTTTCCTTCGAAATTTCGCAAAGTAAATATAGTTGTATTAAAAACTGTCTTGCTGTTTCGAATCTTTGTTCTTGTTATTCTGTTTATCCATATATCGTCCTTTTATAATTCACTTCAACACCGTGACTTGTGTTGCTCTTAAAGGCAAAGTTGTACCAGGATTTTTTCACGTACATCGATTTAGTTTTAATACTCACAATGGTTTTGACTTGGGCCTTTGTGTCCCCGAGGGTGATTTTATTCCCAGTTAAAATTGTCGGACTTTCATTTTAGGGTACTTCAAACTACAGCTTCCAAATTCAATACTGGATTCATGAAAAGAAATCCTCCCTGGCAAACAAACGGTTTACTAACTCATCGAAACGAAATATTTATGAACATGCAAACACTTGCCCAGTTGTCAATAGCTTCTCTCGAACCGGACTGTTTTACTCTACTAATGTAATAGCGCGGTTTTCTTAAAACTTTCATTCTTCGAAGATGATGTGTATAAATGTAATCTCTTTGGAAAGCATCATGGAGACTGCATCAACCGATGCTGTTTCAATACGGTAGTCGGGTGACCAGTATTCTGGCTGTGTACGGATGTATTTATTTACCGTGTTTACTCTGTGCTGCAGCTTCCAAAGTCGCATATAGTTTTTCCGCTTTCTTCGAATCAATATCGCAGTTTAAGTAATCGGAAAACAAAAATCTCCCAAGAATAACTCCAGAAGGCAATTCGCGGCATGTGTTCTGATGTTTCCGACTGCTGTGTTGATGGGGGAAGGACCAATTTAGACAGGTAGCCATAAAAATGCACGGGGTAATAAAGGTTATTCGGAGTGCAACTGGCGCCCCGGATGTCTAGTAGAATATTATACCACCCAAACTGATACTTGTAAGTGATTGAAAGGAAAATTGAGATTTCTCAACAGGTAGTTTCCATCATGCTCGAAACAACCCAATCATGGTTCTGAACTGTTATGTTTCTGAGAAATCATCTTGATCATATCCTCATTCCGGTGGCTATCTTAAGTAATGAAAATGCCGAGAAAAGGTTTATTTGTAACACCAAGTCCCAACATTCTGAGTGAGTTCACACTTTTACACGAATCTAACAACAGCCAAAGTGAAAGCTTCATCCCCGGATACCATGACATTATTGTAAAGAATAGTGAATGAATGACTCAGTGTTATCAATTCCGTTTATTTCAACAGGCCGACAGTTGACGACAGTAATAACACTGCTATAAATAATGGGGAATGTAGTAAAATTTAGGAAATATTCTGAAGGATCATCATGCAGAATTTTAAGTTTTGAATCTTACAGAAAATAGCACAACTGATTTGTATGTACGGATAAAAATTTAGTTATGTTTTCATTCAGTCGCATTCTTAGGAATGTTTCCTGGTCTGGACGTCTGCGATGCTCATTGAACAATCTAAGTTTATAAAGTTTTCTTCCAAATGTAACCGTGAATTCCCTAACATTATCCTTTCATTGGAATCACATGGAAAGATGGTTTGTGTCAAGGCGTAATGAGTGTTTTTTTGTTTCACACCTAGAGCAGCATGATATAAAACAAGTCTCACATTCTTTAATAACTCTCCCAGATAAGCTACTCCTTGATCAAGCTCCAAGTTTCTTCTCGACCATTTTCAACAGCATCAATAAGTTTCCATGTAGTATCGATTTTCTCTAGCTCTGTGTTGCACTTTCAACACCTGAAACCAAATAGTGTTCAGGAGTGCGAGCCCCTCAATTCGGCGATTCACGAGTGGGACGAAGACAGGACCTTTATATAAATAACTCGTGTTTTATTGTTGATAAAATTAAAAACTTTGAGGTGAATGAAACTTGATCTCTTCATCAAGCTTCCATGTGAGTTTAGCGAAATAAAAACATCAGTGCTAATGACCATGCCGGAAATAGAAAATTACAATAATAAAGTAATTTTATTTTCCTTAGCACAGTACTTTTAAAAATCAGAAAATCGGCTATTTCTGAAAAGGCGATATTTTATAGCTTAAACTTGAATTGTTGAAGCCAATTACTGGGATCTATAGCTTTGATTCCATCGATAAATGAGCAAATGGCTACAAACAGTATGATGTGCCAATCTGAAAACATAGTTGATGTCCGTAGTTTGTGTCCCCGCAAAGCTGATATATTCTAACTTACAAAATTCGGGCTCGTCCCAGTACCACGGGTACGAATCACATAACTGCAGCGGAAAAAGGGCTCCAAACAAATTATTGATGCTTAACATGATCTTTACAGGCGAAACAACATAACGCAAACACGATTATGGGCGATTTGATAAGCGTTTACTCTGCTAGCAGATGGATTTGAATTTCGCATGCAAGTGACGGATTACATGCTTACTTTGTTGATGCAAATATTAGATCAAAGTATTGGATGATACTTTGAAATTTCAAGTCAGATGGATATGATTCCTGTTATCGTGAGCTTTCCATCGAGTGCGGAATGCCTTTTATTTTAGTTATAAATTTGTTCCTCAATATCATTCTGTTTATGTTAATCGTAATCATAACATTCTGATAACTATTTGGATAGGATCACACCGTAAGCTGCGCAGTGTAAACCAATATTTTCTCATCTTCAAAGGAAGTGAAATTCGAAGAATAACCATCCATTCCCTCCAACGAATTCTACTAAGCACAGTCTATAATACACCGAGTTTAGGATTCGATGTAAAATTTTCTACTGGTTAAATGCTTTACTGTAAGGATTTGGAAGACAAGAAAAGAACACACAATTCATCCTAATCAGTTTTTGTTCTCGGATATAAAACCAGGGATAACCTCAGTGTCCAGGAACACAGTAGAATTTGGAAGGTGCTGAATATTTAGGGAAAAAGTCGAAATCAAACTGTGACCACTGTCTACGACAAGGGCTCTGATTTATTGTACAGAATAGCATTACTTTTGTCAGGCACACACAAACACAAACACCCCATTTCTAATACAGTAGTAATGCAAACAAGGCGACCGTATTGTGAGAATTCACACTGTCCAAATTTTGGCACAACGAGTTAGGCAAATTCAATTACGAACTTGTTTAGGTCTTGAAGGATTTGGGTGTTTGTATCGTAGGGTCCTTAGTTATAAATCAGTAGTATACACGTACATCTGAACGACGGGACAACAGTTCCCCGCAAGCACACGGCCGGTTTTGCGGTTATTGCCGCTCATCAGGCATCCATACCCGGTACTATTCTGTTCAGTCATCCATGTACTTGGGCACTCCATATTTGTTTTACGGATGTACGCTAATTTGGGCCGTACAAAGCGTGCACATACGGAGAGTCAATTTTAGATATCACGCGGTGATTTTTTCAAAGTTATTTGTTGTTTAACGCGCCTAGCCATCAAAACGAGGCCACATGACTCCAAATGTGAGTTTTCAAAATGAATAGTACGGTGTTGTACCTGGATAACAGAGATATGTGTCTTCGTTCCTAGTGTTAGCTGTGTAAACCGACAAAATACTTTTGGAATATTCATTGATTGACTTTGAAAATGTACTTTGTGTATGCAAACTCCACACCATTCGAATGATAATGCAGCTGTAGTCAAAAATTCTAGTTCACTGGTGAAATCCAAACAGTTGTACGATAAAACGTGTGACCTGAAGCCTACACTTACTTGTAGTATATCCATTGAGGAATTTGTGATATATTTACAAGTGCATGAAATCATACAGAACGATTTTCCTACTGTGTCAACCAAGCTCCGTATTCAGTGACATGTGTGTAACGCAAAACTGTCCGTGTAAGCCTTATGTTTATGCAGACCACAAGATCTCGAGAATTTTACAGCCACTGCAAGCTTCTCGCAAAAAACGCATCTGTTTTAGAATGCTTCATCTCTAGATGATACCGAATTTCTCAGCTCAGCAACAAATGTTGGCGCCCGTCTTAAACCGTGGTTATTAGGATGGTTCCAGATAACTGCACAGTGAGCAAGAGTTACGCGAAGTCACTGCTCAAATCGTTTCATTGATGTCACCGTCTGAGTCTAGGTCTTGTTCTCGTTGATTGATTGTCATTTAATATTGAACCCAAAATTCACCCGTCAGCCTAGAAGAAAACTGTCGAAATTATTTCTTACAGATTTCCAATCACATTTCACGAACAAGAATCATTCGGGTAAATAAAATCAAACTGCACCCTGTTCGTGAATTCCTTTGTGATGTATTCAAGGGATAGGTTCTTGTTGAATTTTTTCTCGTACGGAAGTTGAAGTGATCTTCGTATTGTCTGAAAATGTACAGCTTGTAGTACTTATGACCATAAATCTGAAACTGATGAACGAACGATTTGTTTTGAAGTTGACGTTAGGGAAGTAATTGTCCGGTGGGGTTTTAGAGAGAAAATACTGTACTTTAGACAGTAGTCTACGCAGTCACCACTATGTCATCAGCAGAAACATTGGCAAAACTACTAATACTACTACGACATTCATCACTAACGTTGATACCACAACTACATATATGGCTATCACTGCTACTACGAATACTGGTTCCCACTACTATTGCTAACACTATCTGTTTCGTATCCATTGTCGCCCTCTATTGTTCATACTTGGTTTTTAGGCAATAACCCACCTGCTTCTTCAATAAACCATCCATAATCCACCATACTGGTACTTGTACCACAACCCCTACCACTTCTGTTACTAATTAAAGGCAGCTCGCATCGGTTCAGACGAAGTATTGAGAGAGAAAGTCGCACGTTTGACAAAGACGGCAGTTTTCTGCGTGTACAAACGAAACTTCGCACTAACTTTGATTTGTATTATGATTCATTTTATAAACAAACCATTCCTCAATCACCGGTCGGTTGTGATCCGTCGGTTCAGAAAATTTACTTGTCACCTGTAACTTAGAGGTTTTATTCCCGCAAATAAACTTCACTATGATGAGAGATAGTAATCAAAATTCGCCCCATCCTTTACCTTGCCAGACCTACTGGAACATTATTTCGTTCCTCATTGCAGGTCTCAGCGTCTAACTGCAGTCCATACCTACTAGTGCATTAGGACTTCAAGGTTATGGAGTGTACCCAGTCAACTACAATAATTCACCTGGATGTAATAAATACTCACTCTTCGAGTATTCAGTTCCAGGATTCACATCGCATCTCCAGATTGATATAGGAGACTGACTATGCACACTGTTAGACTCAACTAATCAGAAGCAGTAGTTCTTAGACGCTCCTGTGTATCCAAGGTTTTGGATAAAAAACAAAATTATCCTTGATAGTTTAAAATTCATTCGCCAAGGATAGCAAGCATGTGCATCTACATTGCTTTCGGGAATATAATTTAAAGTATTGATAGCAGTAGTAGCAATTATAGTAGCAGTAGTGTTTCTAGTGATAATCGACAAGCCCCCTCTCATTTCACTGCTGATCTCTCTCAATTTTGTGGATAGCCTTGCTTCACAGTACAGTATATTCGGAACTACGATCTGTTTAGTCCTTCACTCAGTAATATTTGAAACTAATTACATGATTTTTTCAAGAAAACACTGGTTCCGAGAAACTTCCGTGGAGAGATTTGAGAATTTGATGTATAAAGTTTACAGTGAGTTTGTTACTTTAGGCAAAACTAACTATCAACTCAGTGGTTTATTTTTGACCAAACTGTGACCACAGTTCATGGCATCCAAAGATTTTTTCTACAGGAAAACCTACTTCTCTTTTTACTATTCCACTCCAGCTTCTGCGATCATTTGCGATAGAATCTACGAGGTAAATATAGAACTCATAGTTTACGCATCTCTAATCAGTTGTCATATTGATCGAAAAGGCATAAGAGGATTATTAGTTGATGAGGGAAATTCAGTCTTTCAAGAAACCGCCAAAAACCACTCCTCAAAGGAAATTTCACCACGCTGCAGTTTTCTAATGGAGCTTCAGTCTTTCCTATTTACCTATGAAGGAAAAATTGAGTAAATTATCAAACATCACTTCGTACATACATCCTGAATCGCGAGCATTTTGAATACTGATACATATTCGGAGAGCAAAACATGTAAGACCACACAGGCGTTGTCAAAATACCCCTGACTTAAAAGCTCGCATCCTGGTATAATCTTCCACAAACAGGGTAAGTTGAGATAACTTCTTTGCAAAAGAGCCGGGAATGAGTTCCGGACCTTATTCAAATCGGATTGGGAACAAAAATTACCAAACAAATAATCGTGTGAATGTCCGGTAGTTTACACTTACAAAAATTCAATCCACTGGACAGATGCATCAGTTGCTGTAGGATGTACCGATTCATGTGAGATCTGACATGGAACAACACTCTAAATCACAATGGTTTCCTTAGAAGTAACTTAAGTCTCACAGAGGGGTGAATCCGGAGTTGTTCGTGGTGTCTTAGATAGTTCTATATCAACCAAGCTGATCGCAATACATTTAAGCTTATTTCAACCGGCGTCGTGAATTTTGCGAACTCTAAGTCACCGAAATGAATTTCTCGGAATTTTCTTCAGCCCACTGACGTACTGCCAAATCTCTCAAATCTGTCGGCTGTTCCTGCAAACTAAGTAGATGGTCAAAGCAATTTACATCTCTATTCGAAAGTGTTTGCCGTTGCAACAATTCACCGCCTTTGTTTTTCGTATAACGCTGAATTTTGTGCGGCTGAAGTCTGAACCTATTCACTTTTCCCCAGGCTCGTTGCAAAGACAAGTAGTAATTTATCATCACATCTGCTTCATTATGTATTTATCTCTCTCTGATTGTCATATTCATCCCGTGTAGCAAAGATCAGTCTCCGAGTCAGATATTTTGTTTTGCACGGCGTCTTCTTTTATAACAACAATGTTTACATAGGAAAACTCGAAAAAATTCTGTTGTCTTTCACACGACTAATAGAAAATGTGATTATCACAGAAACAACTGGTTTATGGGCTCACACAATGCTATCCACTTCCATTTCACAAACGAGTGGGATTTTTCGGGTGTCAGTCAATCTGTCTTTGTATAGGCATTTTATTTGGTCAGACCTTTGTGTGGCGAGATGTCCGTATTTCAAAGGAAACAGGTTTGCACTCTGAACCTGCCCGAATTGCGGAGAAGGAAAAAAGAACGATTACCTAAAAAAGATTGCCAAGACTTCCAGCTGATACTCGCCCCCAGTTTGCGACGATACGGGCCAGATAAGGGACAGTGTAGTTTCTTCGCATGATAACGCTAGTGGGTATGGATCGATAAGAGATACATATAGGGTAGAAACAGCTACACTTGGATAGATCACTGTGTAAAGGGTGAATGCTGACTGTAGGGATTTTTTGGCAAAAGTGTCTCTTGTGGCCAGGTGTAGTTCGCACTACTAAGAAGGTAGTTCAGTTAAGGGTATGACAGATACGAGACTGATAATAGATAGGCTTCGAAGAGGAATTTTCAGATCTTTCTTCAGTAGATGAATACAAAGAACTGAGGAACAGTATAGCGGAACTTCAAAAACATTGATAAACAAAATTGAAGATATTGCTGCTTCCCAAGTTGGAACGTTTCATCTTCAGCATTTGGCATTGTACCTGCGTAGCCTTTTAACATAGTTCGAGAGGTGGGATGAATATCTCAGTTGTCCGTCGATGATGACTCTTCAATATTTGACAGAGCATACTCCAAGTGGTGGTTCTTTAAAATGTAGAAAACACTTCACAAATTTAAACCGAATGGGAGAGGTAGATATGCTTTTAAAGCAATTATTCGCTTTAAAACTTGAACAGGGTCGAATATAGAAAACATCGGTATGAGAAAGATTACAAAATATTATTGAGATCTTGGATTACCGAAACCGTTACACAAGGAGCCGTATAAACGGCATATCCAAATGAATGTGCCAGAGAAATGGATGGAAGGTCACTAAGGTTGGTAGAAATGAAATAAATGGAACGGACAGCGCATTAGAGAGACTTGAGAAGAAATCATAAGTTTAAGCATCAGACTAAATTAAGTAAGAGCCATGGATGATAGGAGACTACTAATACAAACTTTGGGTACCGGGACAATAGTGAACGGGCCAACGATTTTTTCAAGTGAAAAGAAAATATACTGGTTAAAACCACAGCGACTTTTCAAAAATGTCAAGGATGAGTCATCAGGATCATTAGCTGAGATGATTTTAGAAGCTTTAAAGAGCCTAATCACTTCTGTAGAAAGTGGGGTTATGCTCTGCTCGTCTTCTGGGATGAGAAAATTGGAGTCGCTTGAAAAGCCCATTGATATTTTGGTAATCTTATCACAGTTCGCAGCAGCTTCCACTTGTTTCGTTTCCTTTCCACACAGAAGCCGAATACCTTGCGATAGTCGGGGCAGCTACCCGTAGCCAACACACGAACGCGCACCTCGTCATTAATCAGTTGATATTCTCACCGGATGCGACCAATATTTCTGAGACAAACTTTGAGTAGGTACAGAGAAATTGAGGGTTATCACATGAGAAATAAGGGTCTGTGAGATTGCAAGACATGTTCATTATGTGAATAGACCCATCAGTTATTTGAATAATAAGAAACCTCGTGTATTGCAAGAGTCTCTATAAATTGATGTTACAATGGTAGCCCTATAAAGTGATGTTGCAAGTATATGATTTTGAACTTTGCTTGTTTCGTTTGAATGGATCTGAAGAATGCTTGGAAATCTACAATGAACAAAAACACTATGCACATAATGCAATGTGAAGAAATAATTCATCGGTCAAAACCTAAGATGTTCTTTCGTGTTTGTGTCTAATCCGATTTCCTTTAGCCCATAAGTAAATATGTATTTCCTGCGCCCATCCCAGCTCTCGTAGGTAAGTCTGATCTGTTTGAGACTTTTTCCATACTTTTATTCCAATCATGGACTGGATCGAAAACTGACTGAAAACACTGAAGAATCCAATTAACTCTAAGACAGAGCATTGCACAATTGCGCAAAATTTCCAGTAGCAAAGCATTCGTCGTTGACGACAAACGTCACACAAGCTTGCGTGTATTGAAGCCAGATATGAATTTATTTGCTCACAGACGCATAATCCTCCTGAGGTGTTTCTCAATCCAATTTTTCAAGAAATTTAACTCGACTGGACTAGGCATTATCACTACAACTACTTCCCAATTGTTGTATTCACAGATGATAGCTGATTCCCAAAGCCAACTACAAATTGCACCGTACTTCCAAATACGTATACTCATATTTGAGTAGTGCAGGCATACGAATTCGACTTGCGCGTCATCGAGATCTCTTTTGACTGATGTAAACCTTATGGTTCTGCTACTGAATTTGATCTCATTGAGTTATTATTCTCAAGGATATGAAATGCTACTAGTGTTCGTAAACTCCTAAGCAGTCCATTGGTGAACATCTATTATGATGAAAAACGAGTTACATGATTGTCCCTTCCTAAGTTACAAACAGTGCAATATATCTCGCACCCCGGATATCATGGGTACAAAGATAGTGGAAGATAATATCTCATTTCACTCTGTCCTTTTCTATGAAAGTTTAATAGTCCGAGTATGCAGAAAATATTTGTTCCTGTCTGTAGAACTTCTGGAGGAATACCTAATCTGTAAATTGCTAACAACTTTTCCTTGTTACTTCTTTGTTATCAATTTTATTAGGAAATAAGAATTTCTTCCTAATTTACTTGACTGTTTATAAAACTACTAAAAACGTTCGCCTCTAGTAGGCTCACTATTTTAGGGCTGCTCATCCAAGAAATGGTTCAAAAAACCACATAGTGAACAACTATGTAGATCTGTTTATGTCTTGCTCCATCGGTCAGCAACGTGAATTTCACGTCTGACTTTCACACTCAGTTCAGTATCATCCCCGAGGACTCACCGAAAGATTAGATTAGAATCTGGATATTTATTGGATAGGTAATTTAGTGAGTACGTCGTGCACCGGGATATACCAAGTAATCTTTTAGCTAGTAGTATTACCCGTTTTGAGTCACCTTTGTTGAAGTAGCCGGCTTTTATCCGTTCACATAAGGGAATGTACTGCTGTAGCTACTGTGATGTTCTAATCTAAAAGAATTTCCGACGAAATGTTGTCCAATATATTTTGTGTGAAGAATAGGAAGAGAGTTCAATTTCTAGCATCTTCATTATGTTGTGAACAGGAGTAATATTTTACCAGTCTGTTCAGGTTGTCATTTTGGGTTAGATAATCTGGCTGAGTATTAAATAACACTCTGAAGACAGCGAGTGAATGTGAATGACTTTCTCAAAACCCATTCAAGTGAAGTCAGTGAACACTTTTATGCACCTGGTGAAGGGAAAAATTAAGCTCGTACATGGTTTATGGTTGAATACGTGGAAAATATCGCATGGGGTAATGGGAATGTGGACACGAAAGCAATGATGATAGAGTGAAAGGTGCAAGCATTTCGATTCCCAGCATCAGTGGATGATACAATTTCATACTAATCGATGGCGACTCCTTATAATTAGGTAAAAAAGCTTACAGATAGGGCATTTTTATTGTATAGGAGTGCGTGAAGAAAGGACCCTGAATTTCTTATGAATGAACGTGTGAAGAACGGATTGTGAAAAGGTGGACTGAAGGTGGTGATTCGTGTTGATTATTATTCCATCGGATGATTTGTCACAAGAGTCAAACTGGTGACTACTGATGACGTTAGCGGTAAGATTCCTAACTCTTTTTTATTCTGCTCTTTTATTTACCTTTTCTGAGGATATAAAATTGATTATTTGAAGTCTGAATATTCACCTCTTGGGGTACATATTGCATCTAGTTGGTTTTACTTCAAACTTCGGAGATGTAGTGAAAATGTCAAAACGTTTCTAGACCAAAGAAACATGGGAAGGAACAGTGAATTCACTTAAGGGAGAATGAAGCAGGTGACAAACTAAAATAAACCAATTTTGAGCATTTTAGGCTCACAAAGTATAAGCTATAGATCAACCAGTCTCTGATCTAAGTGAACACTATGCAAGAGAAGGATTTATTGGATCGTATATCGTAGACTGCTATATTACAGCACATAGTACAGTAAAATTCAAGGGAGTGAGATGGTTATTACGATAAGCTGATACGATGAGAAAAAGAAGTATAAAAAAAATAAATCGGTGGATTGGACAAGTACGGTAAAACCTATCTATATCACCTCGGGTGCAGAAATAAATGCTGAAAATATGAAAGGCTTGTGAAGTTGATCGGATGGTTACTTCCTAATGCACCTTCGGACAAAACGAGAGAGTACAATTATCATATATCAACTGATTTGACCCGGTTGGAAATAAATAAGCTTGGGTTGTAAACTGATGCTGAGTGCAACAGACTAACAGAGATTTTTTTGAGTGAGCAATATTATAAAAACCAAGAACGAATAAAGAACATGAACTATTTCCATTGAACTCACCATTTGTTACGCGTAATAAAGTAGTGAGAGAGAATAGTGATCTGTTATCTGATATGATCAGGATTATATCAACTGTATCGAATGTATTGACAAGGACGATATGACAAGATGACCTAAAAGGTGGCTTGCAACGAATAGCCATGTAAATGGGTGCCCACGAACTTTCCTATAAGGACGTTTCGAAAGATCAACTTTTGCAGTCAAGAATAATGATATCTGTTGCGAGGCTTAAGAAAACGCAAGACATTTCAAGAAAAAGCCGGTAAAAGATAATAGCTGACCAAAATACATTACCATTCAGGTTGTTGCGCCGAGATCAGATGCGTTTTCGCTAGAGAGAAGTATCGAGTATTTCCAAGAATGAGACTGCTATTTGCTTTGGAAAGAAGCAGTGAAATACCCTAGAACACAACATGGGTCCCTCTACTATTGAATTCTGTTTCAACAATGTGTCGAGGGTTACCATTCCATCCGGATAAAAGGCAAAGAAATCACGGGTACAAATATATTTTTACTCTGAAGAAAATCTCACTCGTTATATTAATTCGTTAATAACGTTTCTGTTCTTAAGACAGTCAGTATGTATCCGCATAATGCGGATCAATGAACCTCTCAAGAGAAAGGACAATATAAATCAGAGTTTTGTTCAAGTCGGTCTTGGCAATATTGTTTTATGATTTTTCCTTTGAACGCATATCCATGAGCTTCTTACAAGTCGAAGTAAACGTCCGTTGTTGATCCATGCATCCAGGGCGACTGTGCACTTATTTTCAAGGCGAGGACTTACAGTGGCAAAAATAAAAAAGGATGTACAGCCTTCAAACCCGAATTAGGCACGACTTTCGGATATTCCACTTTCCTTTAGGTTCATCGTGACGGAAGAAGCCGGGCCTAGTGAGAATGTTTTAGAATATTACCACAGAAGATGCAGCATCACAGTGGAAATGGAAATCAGGTGCCTGGAAAAGCAAAATGTTTAGTCTCGTCCAGAGACCACCAGGGATCAGTAAATGGATATTTACCCGTAATAATTGGTAAACTACTTCAAGCTCTCAAAATTCAGTAAATAAACTAATTGCCCTATTATCTTCTAGGCTGAACTATTGGTTTTCAATTGACCTTTATATTCCAAGGAATTTTGATGTTACATCGAACGTTCAAATCTATCTACTGTTTCTGATCCAGTGGTCACGATGTCACGTTTGTATTCGTGTTAGGGAAATGAATATAGTTCAACCATCCAGTCAGTTTTGGAAAAGTAAATGACCCACAAATCGCTAAAGCCCACTCGTGATTGTCTTCAGTTCACTCCATAGCAAAATAATTTCAAGTTTATTTGTACCGTGTAAAAGGTTATCAACATTAGTTTGCACTTCCTGGACATTCTACTCAGAAGGCATCAGGATGGCACCGTAGAGCGCGTTATTCATTGAAAAGCAAAATGGAGTGTAGATTTTATACATTTCTGCAGTCTCGCTCCGTGCGATTCAAATGAACTTTGGTCAGAAAACCTTTCCATGAGGATTATAAATTTGTACTCCTGATTGACTGCAAAATGGAAATTTTCTGGAAGAAACACGTTTGTCGATGAGTATCATAAAAAAATATTGAGTGTCATAGTAAACCACGATGTAATACAGAGCCCACCCATATGACTAGACGAAGGCAAGTCATTTTATTTATTTGTTGTGAAGAAGACAAATTTTCTATCAGTTCCATCATAGGTTAGACTCCAGACAGTAATAAGTATAGGACAGACCACTAGAAGACTAGGGTTCACTGAACACTCGGACTGTTACGTCGCTGTTGATACCCCGAGTGATGTCCACTGTTTCACTCGCGGTTGCCGTAACCAGATAGGCGGAACCAAACGACCTTCACCTTTAGGACTTTTGAAAACATTCGCAAATGGATGTTGGACCCCATGGTGAAGTTGAAACGTACAAGGAAAATATGCAAGCTATCCAAAATCAACTATCGCTAAGAATCCAGTTTCAAGAAGACAGAAACAGTTATTATAGAAATTTTTGCTTCTTTGGTGTCAGCCACATAATCCCCTCAAGAATTGCTGACTTATTTTTGATAAAAGTTCACCACTTTTTTCCTTGTGCTCAAATGTGAATTATCGTGTAAATACGGAAATGATTCACATTCGCTATCGACAACAAATAAAACACGCTCTCATCTCATAAAATATTTATGGTTTTCTGTTTTTTAAGTGACGGTTCAGTTTTCGCGCTATGACCTGCCATCTCACGTGGGTACATGCCAATGAAAAGTGGAGAGTTTTTGGATATCACAATTTGGGTGCATTGATAGACAGGACTAATCAATACATGATGGCAAAGTTACCGTCATTTGGGCTCTGGCTGGAAATTCGTGAAACTAGCCAATAAGAGTTCATGGTTTTTGGTTATAAACCTTAAACAGCACCCTTCCGCTACTATTGTTGCATTAGAGAACTCTTGGGTTACCAATTCAGCTCTGTCTACCAGCAATTTTGGACCTTCTAATCATTTGAGGATGTGTTGTTCGCTGTTTGCTTCTACATTTGACTTTGAAATTAACTTTCGTAATATTCTGTTGAATCAAAGCGGTCGATGCAGAGAGGGTCAAGCTAGATAGAAAGATAGATATCAAGTGAATTAAGCTGAGATATCCGAAAGATTCTTTTTTCAGGGCTTCGTTTATCCACATATTTTGGTTCAAAACATTTGTCAGGTTAGCTGAATCAAGACAGTATCAACGATCTTTGTACTAAAGCGCAGCTTCAAAATTAGTAACTCGTCGTACTTACCAAGCCAGTCGTCCAGTGAAATAATTATCTAGGATTATTTGAGTACACTCGGGGAAGAGGATAAGTGGATTTCACAAAGAGAACTGAGGAATGAGTGCCATGCACAGCCCTGTCAGATATAAGAAATCGCCAGATGCATGCATCATACTGGGTTTGAATGCGGAGGAATAGTTCTTACTGCAAGAAATGATTAATGCTACGTCATATGTTTTGCCGTATTAAAAAAACCTTCACTATTTCTACTCTCGCTGCTGTTACTCATTCCTCCATTGCACAAGCTCACCGAAGAAACATCTTGGTAAGCTTATTAGCGTGAGGTTGTTGAACCGCAAGTTTTGCTTGCAAACCAATCAGTGCAGAGAGTGAATGGAAAAATGACGGGAAGACAAGATGAGATTGAGAAAGGAGATGCTCTCAGAGAACTTTATTGTTTTAAAATTCAAATGGATGAATCATTTTTTGTTTTCGTCCCCTTTCATGTGAAATTTTATTAATTTGTTTCCCGGAAAACAAACTTCACTGTCTATACCGATAGCTTCCAACAACAAATGAGTTAGTGCCTAACTTATACTACTCCGTGTAGTTCCTGGACCCGGTAATTTCCAGCTAGTAACAGATATTTACCAGAAAATGTGTCTTACCAGGTCGTTCGATTTCAACTCATATTTAAGGCGTAGTCAACGCATTCGCTTATTTTTCTGCCCCTGTAGTCGTTTGTTTCTGGTACGCCCGTTCGGTATTTGTGTGTTGGTGTTAAAAAATTCGAATCACAAAAATGTTTTCCATTCTTTTTAGGGTTTTCGTTCGCACTTTTTCTCAGGATCTGTATACTGACTTGGGAAATTTGCTACATATCCAGTAGTGTAGGTTCAGTCGCTTTAGTACCTGATTATAGTACCCCAAATGATCTGTTGATATAATCGATACCATAGTAAATATTCGCCAAACAAGAATTATAAGAGTTATTTCCTTCACCTTTTACCTGTTTTACATAATCCGAAATTTTGCTGCTCTCTGAACACATCTAGCCTAAAACCATTTACTGGTATCAAAATAAATAAAGGCCCTTACAAAGGACATTTTTTAGCTCTTCACGATTGGCTACAAATATTTTGTTGTGAATCAATGGGGTTAAGGATGACAGAAAAATGAAAATTGTGATGGTAAGTAAATAGCAGAAGGTAAACTAGGTCTATCCACAGTGCCAAAAATCTTGATTAGTTTTTATCTTGTTTTTAATACTGTTTCTGATGAAACATTTGGGGCATCGGTTCTTACGAATCTTTTCGCCATTATTGGTTATAAATGAATGGCGTCTCCAGAGCACAGTTGTCTCTAGTCTTGGAACATCTGATCAGAATAAGCAGTCAGCTTGCTGGAGAATGCGCTGGGAAGTCACGTATTGAAGTAAACACTTTTACGTACGATGAATGGGTCGTTGTAGTAAGACTTCCATGTAACATGACAGAATTACGTGTGGGACTGACAAGTCGCTAAAGTATTCCACCTTCAGACAGAAAGGGATCTCATTGTCGGCTTGATTACGTTTTTGTGAAACTTCGCATCGTTTCATACTGCTGCAAGTATGGCATTGTGTTGATTCATTCATAATCTAACCGAACCTAATGAAGGCTGCTTACCTGCTACTTCTTCTTAACTGTGCGTGGTACCATCTAAGTGAAACTGGTTGGTATATTTCCTAATAACGCAGAGAAAACTCATTTCTCGTTCACCGAATGGACCCACTAACCTATGATGTGAATCCACCACGGATGCGGAACTATTAGGGTAAAAAAGACTTTTCCGGAAAATGCCTACCCTAAAACTCCATCGAAAATGATTTGCACACTGAATTAGCCCGTTGATCTTTTAAACAATCGAGAAAATGGCTGTCTCCCTGTCCGTTCCGTTTATATTAGCCGACATAAGAGAAGTGGTATTCATAACCGTGTTTCACGGCGTGTTTTACCTAATTTCCATCTTGACCGGTTCCGCTGAAATAGACAAAATGCAGGCTACTTAAAGGTTCAAGCCCTTGCTGTGTGTACCGGAATCTAACGCGACTGCGGGGCAAATTGCATATGATTAATCGCAAAACACTTTCCCAAACGCAGAAGTGAACATCATCCAAGTTGGGTAAATCAAAGACCGCTGGGGAAAAGATGAACTGAAATCACTACTCAATTGGCTGAATGTCATCACGTTAATACAAATAAGACCTGTCAACCTAAGTTTACTGCGAAGGGCAAGCTAACGAAAAATACCACAGGTCGAATTTTGACCCCCACCAATGCTATCGTGATTTGGTTGGACAAGCCTCTTAGTCCGTGTGATAATAATATAAGTGGTAGGAGATTTGATTTATATAATAAAATATGTAGCATCGAGGCTCACGTCACCAGTGAAAATCACGGAAGCACTGTACAATTGTTTCCTTCTTGCCAAGAATCATCATCAGCCCACTGCACTCCAGCCCGGGTCATTTAGTGACGCACAGTGACTATTAGCAATCATCAATGATCAATAAGCGATAGGAAATCCTGAGGTAAGTTGAGTAAGTATTTCCCATCTGTTGACAAAAGGAATCATCCATCCGGCTTTGCTAACATTCTTGGCCGTCCAATCTCACAGTATTTTATTTGTATGAGAAAAGAGCTCTATTCGCTGTTTGCCAGAGGCAATCCAGTTAGTTCAATAAATCGCCTACATGGTGACTGAATCTTGTTCTGGCCCGGCTGAATGCCTACCAGAGACTGTCAATACAATGAACAGAAAGCCACTCATGAAGGTTTTGGTTTTCTGAAAAAAAAATTGACAGAATGACGAGTGTTATTTTGAGATATTAGTTCTTCGCTGTAGTAGTGCAATGAAAAATAGTAACCCAATTGGTGCAGAGTAAATGATAAAACAGTTGGAAAGTTAACGTCAGTCATCCTAACTCCTTAGAAATATTATTGCTGTCCATTTGCAGGGGCAATGGATAGATCGTACAGTAATAACAGATCTGAGCCATTCAGTATTTTTTTTCAAAGTGAAAAAGAAAACCTTTGTCGGCTAGTCGAACTAAACATCTCTGGGAGCGATCCAACAAGGAATTTGCTCACAGAATATACAAAAATCAAAGGCCAGCACATATAATTTTCCCCGGTATGAAGTTTTTTATCATCTAAGCAATAAATGTCAGGGTATTCAACGTCTATACAAGAGTAAATTAAAAACAGCTTAGACCATATCTGAAGTATTATAACACTGTTTCCCGTCCTTCTATTCTGCACTGTCTAGGTATTAGGTTGATTACATAGTTTAATAGATTTGACGACCAGGCTTGCATTTGGAAAGTTCAACGATGATTACAGTTCGTCACCTCTCACGGATTAACGCAGAACACTACGGAAGTACTTGAAAATAGATAAAATGTCAGAAAATATGCTTAACAGTTTTAAGCTAAACAATGGGCACATTTTTATCGGAATATTCAGTGCCAATTTCTCGTTCAAGAGGAAACAAGCCAACAACTTTGTCAGGATATTTGATTCACACTATAATGGCATGAGAGGCTAGCTCTTCCGTGGATATCAGTGTAATGTTCAACAAACCCCGTGTAGTATTGTTTTTATGCTTGCATATTCTTTGTCACTCATTGAATCTGAAAGGTTTTTTATTTTTTCCGTGATTCAGTGAATCCAATTCCGCTTAGATCAGTTAGGATTGAGTCAATTGGCTCAGAGCACTATCCTTCCTATGTGAACAACAAGTTAGGGAGTGAGCCTGGAAATATATGCCCATCAACTTGTAGTATTCTAAGTCTTTTTTGATAGTACTTTAATTGTAGTTGAACAAATTTCCCGAAAGAATTTTCACCGACCAAATATTTACATATTTTGCACGTAGAACTAGATACAACTAAGTATCTGCGTATTCCTGACGACTAAACATTTTTCCAGTGCAATACAGCCATTATTTTTCGGTCATAAAACCCGATTTCCCTCATATTCTTTCTTTGCAATACAATCTGCGGAGTCACGCGTTATGTGATTGAATGTCGCAGCCACCGGCGGTGTGTTGATGTATCGGAAGCGAAGGGGAATCAGCTGTCTTGTATGTTGATTGACAGTAGTTTGATGTTTTACACGATCTACTGCGGGTATAGTAGCTTGTTCCGTGTGGTCTGTACTGTGTCCTGAAAAATCAGATTGTGATCGCGACCAGTAAGGGCAAAATACACACTGTTCAACGAACAAAAAATGTGAGGTTCCGGTAATAATTGCAGCAAATCTACCACTTATTCCGTCAGACCGGATGATGCGGTACTTTATGATAACTTTATTGGCTCTGTCGCATTGTCTTTTCAGCTATTGTTTAGATAATTCAACAAGAAAACTTAAGTCTGTACAGTTCAAATAGACTCACTAGTCCACAGAAATTAGGACTGACAACAAATCTGTATGGTTTTTAAAGCATTATTAAAGCATTTAGAAACAGAAGACTGTGGTTAAAGATCTCCATAGGAATTGCACGTGTGCTACTTACCCTACAACCGGCTATGTAGGTAGAAGCGCAGTGTATGGTACTAAAACCAAAGGGACGTACTACAACGACAGTGTTGTCCTTCTGGGTGCCATAACGTAGAAGTCATTTTGTTCTCCGAAGACCGTATTTGGTCGAAGTTTTACTCACATTCAAAACAGTGAAATTCCTCATTCCCAGGACATATTTGGTTAAGTAACCCACAATCCTTTGTCATGATTTACAGATTTCTTTAGCTTATAATTCTGAAAACAAATCAGTCAATTGGAATAGGTAGAAATACGCACGTACTATCAGCCAGATAGGATGTAGTGTTTATAGATTTTGTTGGACTGCATGAACCATAACTTTTGATCGAAGTGAACACTACTCATTGCCAATCGTTGCTCTATTGAATGTCACATAGAAAAACGTTAGAGGGAGTTCCACAAAATAATCGTCCGGTTTCTTGAAGCTCTTTTAGCTAACAAAAGATTTCAAGGTCCTTACATTGGGTCTCTTTTACAATCAGTAAATTCAGCAGCGAATATATATACTTCAGGTGAATGCATCAGTAAGTCAAATTTTATTTATGGAAAAAGCATGCCAAAGAGAAAATCAAATTGAAAACCTTCTGCACCGCATCGGAGGGGGATGGGCTTCCATGTTGATTATATCACAGCATATCTGGTATCGCGTTTTTAATGTTGGAATGCACTGAATAAATAAAATATGGTGAGTGCTCTCCAAAACCTTTTCCGCTGACCGAATCACAACCGTCTTAAGATTTGAATTGTTGAAGCAGCCTAGTTTTCAAGGCTTCACTTAATAATTGTAAGGCAGCACAATGCAGCATACCTCGATTTAAGATTGAGTATCAGGTACTTGATCGAAAGCTCAATAGCTGACACCTGGGGTCGATAATGAAGCATTCCATACCGAGTTTGCTGAAACAAGTTTTCTCTGAGGGAATATCCAATGGTTGTAAACTGGTCAAGGTTTTGAGTCCGTTAATTCAAAAACACCGATCTTTTTATTTCAACACTCTTCCGAAGAGTTGCATGATGGTACGATTTAGTGTGCTTTGTGAAGTGCCTATAATACTATGTCATATCGTTTCATTTTAAAGAAAGTTCACAGAGAATGCAAAATTGAGAAAACACAATTTGGCAATCTGGTATCAATACTTGCCCCCATGTGATGAAAGAGCGAAATGATGAAACAGAAGCTTGGTAACTATGATAAACGGATTGACTGCGTGAGTAGTGTTTGCACGCAAAGAATAGGCGTTACGCAGTCCGTTTAGCTTCGCTGAGTACCAACCAAGTCTTAATACAGTTACACAACAACTATTGGTTCGTGCTTGTAGACTGGGGCGTCGTCCAGTCTTAGCCAACGGTGAACGTCTATGTATTTCACCAGATGTAGTGTAGGGTGAGCTTTCCTCTCAGAGTACGTAGGCTTAACAAACAATCCGAAGTTATGGTGACGAATTCTATCTAGTTTTTTATTCAGATTTCTTGAATGCAAAACTTCCCCTTCATGGCCACCTCGGATTTTTGTCTCACAGAATGGTCAATTATTTGATCGCTATTCATAGAAATCCACCTTTTGAATGGACGAAATTGGAATGATTGGAAAAATTGGGAAATATGTCTGGTTGATGAAAATCAAAATGCGGTATACGAATCACTTTCATAAAGCCAGCCATTGGCAGAAACGCACTTGCCTTAATATTGTCCAACCAACTTCTCATGCAGTTTACAGCACATTATTCCAGTTAGATGTTTGACATCTGGGATCAAGTGGATTTGGAAGAAAATCATCAAAAAGAGGTAACCAACTAATCGGATGAATCTGACAGCTGTGATTTGCAAACCGGTGCTCAGCTTGATTGGTGTTGGACTGTTTGGGCATAAGACCGTTACGAATCGGGGGAGTATGATGGAAACATACAATCTATGGCAGTGAACTCATTCAGTTTTGGGGGTAAGCTTTTAAGACGACGAAAAACTTTTGAAAGGATCACCTTGTGATTCTAATAATGGATTCTTTTTTCATGCACATTCCTTACTATTCAAATGTGATTACAGCCCTTCCCCAAATGTAGATGCTTCAGCGTAAAAAAGGACTGGACAGAGAGGTACAAGGTACGCATGCCCGCTGAGCGGCCACCACCGCAAAATCGCTGATGTGCTTCCCGGGCTGTGTTGACCTGTCCTCCAAATACACTACCACTACAGCCAATTAGATTTACGGCTTGTCTTTCGTACTGAAGAAATTTTGAGATGTGTGAGAAAATACTGATTGGTGAATTTTGATGCTTCAGAGTAAAACATAATACATTCTTTTCAGACACTTCTACCTTTTTTACTTTGATGAAATGTTGCAGAAACTTTAGCAACTTCTTCGGAATTATTATTCTACTGACTGATTTGAAAACTGGGAAAAGGGTTGGATTTTTTGTTGTTACGGCTTATTTTTTGTATTCAAAAAATAAAACCATGTTAAAACTCGTTCCATTCAAATCTGTGTCAAAGCGGTCACCGATTCTCTAATAATCGCACTTTCTCTTCCAGCATTTCCTTGGTGCAATTGATTCCCAATCCGTCTGAGCCATGACCTTCTCGTTCCACAGAAGGACTAAGAAAGTCACCGAGGAAAATTTTACCAGAGGTATGCGAGGATTATAGAATATTCACTTGCACGATAAAATTCAGGATACAAACGCTTGCGAATCATAAAATTGTAATAACTTTTAAAGAAATGTAATAGGTCCTATTTACTATTGTTCAGATAACATCAATACAGATGAATCTAAAATAATAGTAACACTACAGTATTTTACTTTTCATAAGGTCCAAATATGGTAGTTTAGGCACCTTGCTTCGCGTTGAAATAACTTTGGGAGGTTGTTCAACTACGGCGCTAAACTCTGAACTAGGAAATACTAAAGTTAGTTACCTATACAAAAGAATGCTGCAAGTGCATAATGAGGTTAACCGTTTTTACTAATTTACATTTATAAATCAGTAAACAGTTGGCATTTCAACCACGTTACTGAATGCAGTATATTGTCATGGTATAAACCGAAATGGGGTTATTCGAATCTATTTACTGGACTTTTACAAATGAGTTGTTATTGGCATGTTGCATTCAGTCTCCAACCGTACGTCAGTTGACGCCTTTTACCGCAACAAGAATAATAAGACAGCGACTGCCTCTGATAATATTGTAGAAAAAAACGGTGAAGGTCGGGTATCCCACGTTATGTTAAAAGTTTCAAAAACGTTGTCTTTCGTAAATATTGATAATTCCGTATCCTTGTTCAATACGGTATTGTAATGAGTATTC